>OY728145.1:2116441606-2116464914 GCA_963277665.1 Viscum album
AACTATCAAAACATATTTGAAATAAATTTAATTATTTTGATCAATGTTTCTATAGTGTTTAAAACAAAATAAATACAATGATTTAATAAATTACATTTTAAAATTTATGAAGGATATTATATACCATCAAGAAATTATCATCCATGAACTGGTAATTTCTGAATGTAATTACAATTGAATTTTTAAATTTTTGTTAATTTTTTGTTTTTCTAAATTTTCTCAGTACTACTAGGACTACCAGTAGTCTACACACTCCAAAGAAGAAGTAAATTTTCTTAGAGATGAGTGAGCATAATACATGGTGTCAAAATGTTTGTCAACATCAATTTGAGGTGATTACAAATTCTGTTTGTGATCTATTACATATTATGACCATAGAGATACATTTGGTATGTGAAGCATTAGTATCGCAATGATTATATATTGTTTTTAATAAAATAAAATTCATGTAGTATTGGAAATATATTAGTTATATTTTTATTCTAATATTATATTTGAAATTTTATTACAATCATTTTTTTTAAATATGATTATCCCATCATTACAATGTAATTGGAACCCCACCATATATTCTTCCCCTATTAAGTGAGACAATATAGTTTATGATCCTCCCCCACCTGTGGTTCCTGATCCTAATGACAATATTATAATTTTTTTGATTGATGGTGTTGCATCTGGTAGTAGTAGAAAAAGAATCTCGATTACAAGACCCAACTTGATAGAAAATCATTTCAGATACATTAAAATCTACCTATATCTATGGATGTAGTCCAAATTCAATTCAACCTTTAAAATACATTTACCAAACCTACATATCATGTGAGTACATCAATATTTCTATTGTTACTATAATTTTTAAATGTTTTTAAAGGTTTTATACTCATTAACCAATTGGACATGTATTTATTTTCAATTTTCCACTAATTTAATTCCTTTATGGGTTAGGGTGAGTTGGTAGAAACTGCAAAACGATTTTGTGGTGAAATTTAAAAAAAAAATATTTGAGTTGTTTCTCAAGGAGAAGTATCATAGAGTTATATGCTCTATGGATTCTGTCAGAGCTAGAAACATGTCTGAAGTTTCTCACGCTCATGAGTGATTGGACTTCAAGGCTACAAATGAGATAATGGGGAAAGGTAAATGGATCAAGGATAATTTTACCAATAAAACCAAAAAATATATTACCAATTATTGGGGAAGAAACTTCCATTCTCCTAGTCCAATAATTTTTATTTTGTGTCTTATTTCCTTTTGATGAGTTTGTAAGATGGTTTAGTCCCTATTGTAATCACTCCCACATCCATGATGAAGAAGTAATATGAATTACATTACATTAATTTTTGGTTCAACCAAAGAAATTACAGTGAAAGTTACTATGAATGGTAATAGGGATGCCTCACCCTATCCTGATCAAATGCTCAAAGTAGACTTGGGGAATTAAGCATGACAGAAGATGAACCAGGGTTGGATGTTGGAAATTTTGAGAGGTCATTTGATCTCTACAAGGTAGTTTGGTTTAAAACATATGTCTCATTTTCAAAACTGACCAAATGACATCATATTTCTTTTAAAAAAAATTGGAAAATAATTCATAATTAATTTTTTACACGTAGAGATCAACCACACATCAATCTGACATATAAAGTGTTAGGTATGACTCAATGTGCATGTTTTCAATATAAAAGTGTCATTTTAATTTAAAAAGTGCATCACTATATAAAAACAAAGAAAAAGGGATCATATTGTTTTAAAAATTCAGATAGATGGTCCATAATTCACTTGTGATGTGTAGGAATTGATAGCACATCAATCTAACACTCGATGTGTTCGATATGACTCAAAGTTCCTGTTTTCAATATAAAAGTGTCATTTTAGTTTAAAACGTGTGTCACATAGTCCAAACTAAGAAAATGATCTCTAATTGTCTTGATAAATTAGTACAATGATTAATAATTAATTTTTGGCATGTGGGAATCATACACACATCAATTCGACATATGATGTGGTTGTTATGACTCAAAGGGCGTGTTTTCACATTAAAAGTGTCATTTTATTTTAAAACACACACCACAAAACCAAAACAAAAAAAATGAGATTGATTTGTCTTCATACATGAAGGAAGTGGTCCCTAATTCATGTGTGATATATCAGAATTGACCGCATGTCAATCCAACACACGATGTGGTCGGTTTGACTTGAAGTTAGTGTTTTCAACACAAAATCATCATTTTAGTTTAAAACGCATGTCACATAAACAAAACTGATAAAATGAGATCAAATTATTTTCAAACCTTAGAAAACTGATCCATAATTTGTTCTTAAAATCTATGAATTTTCCACATGTCAATCTGACACATGATGTTTCTGGTATGACTCCAAGTGCATGTTTTCAAGTGTCATTTTAGTGTAAAACACACATCACATAGACAAAATTGAGTCAATGAGCTCAGGTTGTCTTGAAACTTTAGGTAAATGATCTATAATTAATTTTTTATGTGTAGGAATTGACCACATATAAATCCAACACATGATGTGGCCGATATGACTATAAATACATATTTTTAATATATAAATGACATTTTAGATTAAAGCGTGCATCACATTATTAAAACTGAACAAATGATATCAGATTTTATTTAAACATTAGGGAAATGATCCATAATTAATTTTTGACATGTAGTAATTTAATGCACATCAATTAGACATATGATATGGTTGTTTTGACTTAAAGTGTGTGTTTTCATTATAAAGGTGTCATTTTGGTTTAAAACTTATGTCACGTAGCCAAAACCGAGAAAAAAAGATCGAATTATTTTAAAACTTTATAACATTGATCATAATTAATTTGATATGTGTAGTGATTAATTGTATGTTAATCCAACACACGATGTGGATGGTATAACTCAAAGCATATGTTTTTAATATAAAAGTGTCATTTTAGTTTAAAACACGCATCACATAGCCAAAACCAATAAAAATAGATTGAATTGTTTTCAAACATTAGTAAAATGATCCATAATTCATTTGAAACATATAGGAATTGACCAAATTCCAATATAAAACATGATCTATCTAATATGACTCAAAGTACATGTTTTCAATATAAAAGTGTCATTTTAGTTTAGAACTCTTGTCACATGACCAAAATGGATGAAGCAATATTTAATTGTTTTCAAACGTTAGAAAAATTAACTATAATTAATTTGTGGTGTTTAGGAATCAACAAAATATCACTCTAATATGTGATGTGGCCGATATGACTCAAAGTGCATGCTTTCGATATAAAATTATCATTTTAGTTTAAAACGCACACCACATAACCAAAACCAAGAAAACAAGCTCATATTTTTTTCATCATTTAGAACAATGATACATAATTAATTTGATACATAGACTACATGTCAATCTGACACACAATGTGGTCTGTATAACTTAAAGTGTGTGTGTTATTTTAATTTTATATGTCCACCACATTACTAAAACTGAGCAAATGAGCTCAATTTATTTTCAAAAAATAATGCAATGATTCATAATTCATTTGTGACATGTAATAATAAATCACACTTGAATATGACATATGATATGACCATTATGAATCAAAGTGTGTGTTTTCAATATAAAAGTGTAATTTTAGTTTAAAACATGTGTCATATAGACAAAACCAATAAAATAGCCTTGTATTGTTCTCAAACATTAAGACAACGATCCATAATTCATTTTTAAGTGTAGTAATTAACCGCACATCAATACAATACATGATATGGTTGGTATGACTCAAAATGAACATTTTCAATTTAAAAGAGTCATTTTAGTTTAAAACATGTGTCACAATGTCAGAACTGGTTAAATGAGCTCTAATTGTTTTCAAAATTTAGGAAAGAGGTCCATAAGTCATTTGTGATGTGTAGAAATTGACCACACATAAATCTGACATACGATGTGAAAGGTATGACTAAAAGTAAAATTTTTCAGTACAAAGGTGTTATTTTAGTTTAAAACATGTGTCACATCGTCGAAACTGAGTAAACAAGATCATTTTACTTTCAAAACATTAAAACAATGACCAATAATTCATTTTTGATGTGTAGAAATTAACAGCATTTCAATCTGACACACAATGTTACTAGTATAACTCAAAATTCATGTTTTTCAATATAAAAGTGTAATTTTAGTTTAAAACATTTGTCACATTTCCATAACTGAGAAACTGAGCTCATATTATTTTCAAACATCATGAAAACTATCCACAATTCATTTTTTCAATATAAAAACAATGCATTAATTTATTATAAATCTAAATTACAATTGAAAACAAAATCAAAAATAAATAAAATTAATTAATTAATAAGAAAAGGGGGATATTTGATGCCAAAATCCCTTGGTGGAGATCTCATCCTTGGTGCCTCAGATGGAATAGAATGGAGTGGAATGAGATGATTTGGGAAGGAGGAGCTCTCCTCCTTTTATAGACCAGAATCTATACTCCAAACGTTTACACATTTTTCACATAATAAATTGCATATTCACACGTAATGTCCTTCATAAAAGTTTTTCATTAATTGCTTTTTCGTTCACCCTCCAAATATCATCTTAATTGACTGCATAATGTAGGAGTTGTGTTTTTTTATTAACTATTAATTTTTGTGCCTGATATTTCCATGAAGCTTACTTCAATGTATAACGGCCCATTACCAGCTTAATGGTTTCCAAAATCCATTAAATTTCTTAATGGAATGATCATATGTGTCTTATTTTCATTATAGGTATAATCACTTAAATTGGAGGTGTGTATCCCGACCTGTGCTTCCATTACAGAGGTGGGTTCCACATTGTCCTCCTGAACAACTTTTCAACTTTAATGATTTTTTTAGGGCTCAAGATAGTCGAATAAGATCTTTCTCTTGAATAAAAAGTTGAATTAAATCAATCAATAAATATGAAAAAAAATAATCTCTTAAATTATAAAAATAATATAAAAGTTATGCCCAAAATACCATTGTGATAAAATTCTGTCAAAAATCTAGATTTAACAAATTTTTATATTTGTTTCAAAATACACCATAAATAAAAAATTGATCTATATATTCTCAAATTGATCAATATTGAGGGTTTAAATAAATTAAATGAATATATAAAATGAGTAAAATATTATCTCTATCACCGAGCATCGATCAGTTGCATGTTCTTCCTACACACCTACATGCTCTTGATCCATCTATTCTTACTAAGGCACAAACCAACTAATACTACCGAGGTATTTTATTTCCATATATTCTATATGGTTCTGCATGAATGGAATTTTTCCTCAATTGACACATCCTTTTCAACATTATAATTCATCTACTTCATCTTAATAGGATTATTTATAACAAATGATCTTTTATTATGTTTTATCTTGTTCTGTAATTAAGCTGGGTATATCCTGTAATGGTTCAGACCTTCTTTACTTTTCTTTGGGGAATTTTTGAGTCTTGGTGGTGTTGTAGGAGATTTTGGAGGTGATATAGAGGTTTGAAGTGGTGTTTTGACCTTATTTAGGGACACCACGGCTTGTAAAATGGCTTGGAAACCCATTGTGGAGGGTGCTTTTGCATGGGTGTGCTCCTGTGTAAAATAGAAATAATTCGTTGGGAAGGGTGTGGTGCTTTGGTGGATCACCTTTGTGAAATGGGAATAAGAGACTCACTACATCATAGTCCTCTGCGTGGTGAGGGTAAAATGGGTATGCGATTTATGATAGGTAATGGCATCTGGTTGGGGTAGAATATTGAAGAACGACCATTAATTACATGTCGTGGTTCAGTCCATGGTGAAAGTCAAATATAATTTTGAAAACAAGAGTGAAAAGTGGATCTCATGATGGGGATTTGGATCACATGTTGATCATACCCACCATAGGCATTTTGGTCATTCCCTACATTGTGGTGAAGTCTAGTGATATTTTCTTTAAAATTTGAGTTTTAATACACCTTGATTCAAGTTTCAAACCCTCATTGACTCTTGTTTAACCCCTATTCATCTTCCCCTACTCGATTCACCTCTATTGGTGATTCAAACCCCTTGGTTCATTTTGGATCGTTCGAATTTATTTCCATTACATCATGGTAAATCTATTTTCCCTTGTTCTTCCTATCTTTATATTTTATTTAGGATTTCATTGTGGTGGTTTTATCCTCTATTTTGGCTGAGTTCTGATGGTTTCTTGGTGTACATAGAAATCTGGTGGTGATTCCTTCAATATAGCTTGGGGTTGATCTTTGGTTTTTGTGGTTCTTCCTTTAAGATTTAATCGACGCAGGGGATCCATCTTATTTCCTTCTCTAGATGTGCATGTGGGGATATAATGATTTTATTTTCCTTTGGGTAAATTATATGAACTTGATTAACAAAGATAATTAATTTATTTATTGAAATTTAAGGGTAAAGGAAAAATTGCATGAGGTTTACTATTTCTTGGGATTTGTCTATATGGCTTTGCATTCTTGCTATTTATTTTCCTGGATTTGGCTTGTTTTGAGGTTTGTTATGTTGTTGTGTCTACTAAATTGGTTAAAATGTTTGTGATTTTTGTTAAGTTTATCATGCCAAACAAGTTGTAAAGTAGAAATTATATTAATGGAAACAAAATCACTTGTAATTATATAATCCAAGTGGCGAAAAGAAAAAAAAATAATGATATGGAGGATCCTTGGGAGGCCATCTGTCTCACCTGTCCAACCCCAAGGCTGAGTACTAACCTTCTAACCATAAGATTCCCACCTCCCCATGGCCCCACTCCCATTTATTCCTTTTATATTGAGTCTCACATGTTCTATTCTATCTCATGTGACTCCCCTGAAACCTATTCCCCCAGAACAACCTTATTCCTCCGAGAATAAACCTTCCTGGTGGTAGGGCCCTCTCTAGCTCTAACAATTGCCTCCCCTTGAAGACCAAACTTGTCCTCAAGAAAGAAAGAGATAAATTGACTATGGGGTGAAAATTCATCCTCACATGTGGCTTCATCCATTGTGTTGTCGATGCACTGAATTAAAAACTGTAGATGGGAAATTTCATCCCTAAAGTGCAGACGAAATGTGAGAACCACCTTTGGTTTTAGAAAATTAGTAGCGTTAGTATCCATACCAAAAGTCAAATAAGGATGTAACTACTATGTAATGACAATCTTATTTAATTGGGATACATGAAAATCATATTGGCGTTAGCAGTAGTAGGCAGGTCCAATCAGTGGGAAACGGGGCCAACCTAATTGAGGAAGGTGAAGGGACCATAAAATCTAGCAGCCAACTTTTGATGAAACCTTTGAGTTATGGTCTGCTACTTATGCGGATAAAGTTTTAAGGACACTCTATCACCCACCAGGAAGGAAACATGTATTCTATATTGATCTGCAGACCGTTTCATAAAATCTTGGGTCTGAGCTAGGTTATGAAATAGTTTGGAATGATCTTCATATTATCCCCCCATAGATATGGCGATAGCTGATACACAAATGTATACGGGTAGAAAACTGAGAACTGAATGATTTTTTTGTCCATACACCAATTCAAATGGGGTATCATTAATGAAGACATGTAATGTTGTGTTGTAACTCAATTTAGCCAAAAGATTCCAATAGGGTCAAGACCGTGGTTGGTCCCCCACAATGAAATGCAGGTAGGTTACAAGACATTGGTTTACCACCTCTGTTTGGTCATCTGTTTGAGGGTGGCAGGAAAATTCAAGTAGGATAGTAGTTCCATGAAGATGAAACAATTATGTCTAGAAATTATTGAGAAAAATAGGGTCACAGTCACTCATAATGAAAGAGGGCATACCCTTTAATAACACCACCTCACATAGGAAAATCTTGGCCACTATTTGTGTCATGTATATATTCTTGAGTAACAAAAAGTTGTAATACTTGAACATTCACAGTCTCTTACAACTAGAAATTAAATAAATAGAAAAAAATCTTCATAAATTCTAGCCTGACCTGTCTATAAGTCAGGAGTCCATGTCAGAAAAAATTAGTAGAAAATAAATAAATAATAGTTTAAACAATTCAAAATAAATGCAATCCATCGACAAAAACTCTAACTCCCTTACACTGAACAACTATTAAGTTCAACATCCATAACGTTATAGGGGTATAGTGTTCCACTGATTAAAGTAAGGAAATCAAGAAAGTCCTACTTTTCTAATGAAACAAGATAAACAAAATTAAACAAAACACCCAACATACCTCCATGTGACTCCCCGAGTCGCTGTCTAACCTCAAACCAAACATGCTCCTTAAAAAATCAAAATTTGAACTTGAAATATTAATAGGCCAGAGCATGAGAGTCTAGTAGGTATGCAAAGAGAAACCACACCCCAGGCATAGTATTTATATAGAAGAGCCATTTAATGATAGTTTGAAATAAATTATCAAAATAGGTTTTTTCATGCATAAGAACATAAAGGCAAAAATCATTCCATAAAAATTTTATAAACATTACATTTTATTTTTTAAAATGAAAACAATCACTTTGAAATCATTTCTAGGGAAAAGTATCCTTTGTTAAAGTAACTATTTGAAAATTGTTGTTATGTGACCTTTAAAATATGTTTTCCAATACACTTTATAATGTAGTGAACTATGATAATAGTAAGATAGTATTGAAGTGCCAAATAAATAAGGTGTAGAACAAACCATATAAATAGTAATTTCAAACAAGCAACAAAGTAATAGGGAAGTGAGGGTAGAGTCACTTATAAATTATATGTCACAAATTAGGGAGGCCCCCCATTAGTGGAATGAAACTAGTTACATTTAATTTTATAGTGGGAGGAGTTCCATATACATACATCAATAGCATAACTAGTGGTGGGGGGAACCTGTCCTACTCTAAAGTCACCTACCCAAGTACCTAGGCTTCTAATGAGGTTTGAAAAATAATAATGACCACAAAATGAGAATGTAAAACATCATTAAGTGGCACTATAGTTATTATGAACATATAAATAAATTCTCAACCAAAACCAGATTCAAGCCACACACCCAAATCTTTTAAAAATGATTTTATAAGCAAACCCCATGAAATTTTCATCAAATGTGTATTTAAAGTTTAAACACTTATTGAAAAGTGTCAACTAGGAATTATAATTTACTCTATAATTCCATTTAAAAACAACTTGTTTGAAAAACCAAGTTTGAGTATCACATTTAAATTCCCACGGTTTCCATCTATCATTATGATTATATACATTTACACACACACAAAAACACATATATATATGAATCTTATTAAAAAATTAACAAAATCATATATATTTGTACATATATATATATATACTCATGTTTATGACCACCATTGACATAAAAAGACATTGGAAAACCTCAAAATTTATTCAAAATCATTTTTGAAACACTTTACCAATACATGGTATTTAAAGTTTAAAATTTAAGGGATAATTGAGAATTTATTTTGAAGACCAAAACAACTTTTAAAATATCAAAACTCATGAGAAAATGCCATTCAAGAAATCCATCAAACAGTTGGTGTGCGTAGTGGTTGTCAAATAATTTTAAATCACGCATTTTGAAAGAAATAATCCATTGAATTCAATATAAACCAAGTGGAATTTGGTCACTTGATTTCCCTTTCAAGGAGATTCATTGATACATTTATTATTAACAATAAACATATAAAACATGGGATTAGAGAAAAAACAATTAAGGGTTCTAGAATTTATAGCCTTAAACATGTGGAAAACCGCCTCAAATGGACACAACAAAAGATAAAACCCCCTTTAATAAGGAATAAGAGGACCTAATGAACCCATTACACACCCTATAGACAAAAAACTCTAGAAATAATTACCAAAATCCCACTTAAGGTTTAGCCTAGGGTGAGTTCCGACGAGAGGGAAGAAAACAACAACAAAGGAGGAGGAGGGGGAGGCATAACTTGAGAAGATCCTACTCAATGTCATAAGAAGAAACTCCTGGGTAGGGGAGGAACTAGAGGTGGAACTCATGATCTATAGAGACCTAATTTTTACCTTGTAATACTTTGAAATATTTCCGTATATATTTCCAGAGTTGGGAGCTGAAATGACGTGTGATTTTGAGACCCGATATGCCCAGAATTAATTTTATAAAAATAAAAATAATATTTTATATTATGTCTGCACAAATATTAAATAAAACATGATAAATATTAAACAAAATCTAGGATCATAAATCTGAAACCTCGGTTGATTCCGAAATGCATTCTGTACCCTAGAAGCTACCTAAAGTAGGTCAGTGTGGGGAGTTCAGACATCATTCCTGTTAGTGGTATGGTTAGTAGATTTATTAATTCATTTAATTAATTAATTAATTTATTAAATTATTAAATTAATTAATTTTTAATTAAAATGAAATTCTACATGAATAATGTTGTGGATAATTCTTTAGGGTTATCTATAGAAACCCTAGGAGAATTCCATAGCTTCCATTCCTCCTTCCATTGGTGGATCACATCGGATGATGATGAAATGCTAGATTGAAGCAGATTAGGACACAGAAAATGCAACAACATAATTCAATTTTTGGAAAGCATCCTATTTGATGAAGAATGATCCAATCTCTAGGTAAGACAAATCAACTTTTGAATTATGACCAATTTGATTAAATTGATTTAGAAGATCGATTATTTTCTTGGATCTGCACCAGTTGTAGATTGATTATGCATTATTGTATTGAAATCTTAATTGATTATTTATTTTTTTTCTAACCTTGTATGCTCATTATTGATCATTTTCAAAGTGCGCTTGACAACTATTGATTAAAATTTGGTTGTTGTGCTTTTCCCTCTTAGTTTCTTCATGTTCGTCACTATTTGGAACCTGTAGTCTTAGTTCGAAATTTTCAGACAATAACGAGCCTGATCAGATGCCATAAATCTTAACAGTTTTGCAAATGAGGGGTAGATAAATGAAACAAACATGAATTTGGGATTGTTGCGAGATAAGGATGGTTGTTTTGATGATCGGTGAACAAATCATTGTTTAAGTAAGGCACGGTGGCATGCGAAACTCACGACGGAACTTATTTCGGTTAACTTAATCTGATTTTTGATGAATTATGGAAAACAATGACCTATCCGGCCTAGAATTGATGATTTCAGGTTGAAATGAGGCGGGATCTATAATGAAATGGCTTGGACCGAGGTGCGGGAAGTGGATAAAATATTCTGTAAAAAAACCTGACTACACACCATGTACAAGGATGAACACACGACATGTGGGCCCCTTGAGTGTTGTGGGTAGGGTTTTGGATATCATATGGATGGAATGACGTGTATTCCACCTACATTTAATGTACCTCATCCCCAAGTGGATGAGTCATGTGATGGATCACATAGGAAGGACTTCGTGTACACATTGTAAGGAAAATGGTCATGTACCGAAGAACATGGACATGACTAGAAGACATGGGTGGAACCCCGTGTGAAGCAACATGTCATGTACTAAGTACACATACATGACTTGAGTACACAAATATAAACAGAAGGACATGGACCGGTCTCGATTAGTCTAGACACAAAATTTATTCCACCTACACGACATGTACTAAAAAATGGTTTGGGAGTTGTGTCCTAAACAAGGACATGGACAGGTGGAGTAGTAGGGCCACACACCATGTGGGTCCCCTCACGCATTGTGTACCCCTTTATTCCTTTTTATAAAACCTCAAATTTCATTATCTCATTTGTTTGAACTCAGATTTTGGCCAATGAGTATCTTATCCTGAGTATTTTTATGCGTAGAACACGATAGAGAAATCTATTATGGATTTAGAGATATGATGTGAAATGTTCTAGGAATTACTCTTATTAATGTGTTCTCGACAATGACAGTGATCAAACGAGATCACCAGAGGTTTCTTATAGAGTGGAACCCCCCATCAGCTTTGGCGCGGGTCCTTTATAGCTACCTTTCAAGTGGATCCCCCCTATTATAATAGGTTGTGAGTCCTCGATGATTTGAGTGGAACCCCCCCCCCCCCTATTTCACTAGGGCATGGTTTCTTGACTACTAGAGCGGAACCCCCCATCAGTATGGGCACAAGTCCTCTCCAACCATCATCTGAGTGGAACTGCCTATCAGATAGGGTGAAGGTCTTCGATGACTAGAGTGAAACCACCTATAACACTAGGGCATGGGTCCTTGAACTATAGAGTGGAACCCCCATCATGTTGGGTGCACGGGCTCTACCTATCGAGTGGAACTCCCCTATCAGATAGGTAATGAGTCCTCGTGACACTAGAGTTGAACCCCCATGGTGTACTAGTGCATGAGTCCTGTAGGGATACTATCAGAGTGGAACCCCCTTGAAACACTAAGGAACGAGTCCTCTATTTGGAGTCCCCCCCCTTGACTATGTGACACAGTGACTAGGCATGGTTTGACTTGCATGGTTACTTCTGGGAAGATGGGTGAGATGATGGTCATCGATGATAGACTTTTGGAACTATTGGATACTCTTATTCTTAGGATGGGCTATGAGATAAGGATCCCCTTACTCTTTTATTAGGGATTCTTTTTTCTGAGACTATATAAATATGTATATCTATTTATCTATTTCTATTGATAACTTGGATTTGTTTACTCTCTTTCCATGAGAGATGAAGACACGCAGGGTATGCTATATGCTTTCTGTGTTTATCTTCTCAAGGTTGGATGAGTTTTCTCTCCTATTATGTGTGGTGAAGACATGACATGTAGTTTATTTACTCACCATTTTGATCCCACTGTACTTGGACCAGGTTACCCTTTCTCTTGCTTTGTGTTGAGTTGCACTAGTGTACTATATACTATCTTGGTTTTCCTTCTATATCTCTTACTAATCCCCCTTTCAAATTTCAGGGAATCATATTGGTTATTTATATACTCACCCCTGCATGGGATTTGCCTACATGTGTTCTATCTTATGAAAATGATTGACATGATGGTGGTGAATTTAGAGGAGCTTAGGGATACCTAGTATTTTTTGACCGTGTACGGTGGTTGTGTTGGAGTTGGTAGACTAGAACCAACTACTTTATACTTTATTCATTAATAAATTCCTTATCACATCTTGATTTTTCTTCTGGATGAAAATTCATGTGATAATATTCTAAGGACAGCTGTTGCATTAATGGGTCATAGCGGATCCCTACTATGATGAGAACCCGGAAGTGCCATAACACTGTTCTTGAATATATGTTCTATGACCGTATGATGTTATTTGAGGTACAAAAATAATACAGGTCATTAGGGGTGAGGACTCATAAAACTTTGAGGCACCTTCTCATGGTGTGCACCCTTGGTAATATCCAGGAGGATATTATGAGAACGAGACCCACCATTATGAAGTCCACATTTCATAGTGTCATACGATGTTCATATATGTGGACGTGTGTATTGGTCCTTAGACTTTAAGTTTATTATTAATGGGTATTAAAACTCTCACACTTAGATGTATTGACGAAAATTGTAATGACACACTATTTGCAGCGAGGTAAGATACGTTGGGTGCGTCACGAGTAATATTGCATTAATAGATAACACGAGAAAGGATTTGTACCTTTTTTTCCATAATATAAGTAGATATCTCAGGCCCTTTGATGGAATTGATATATCCTAAATAAATCCATAGCCATGGTAAGGTATGGGAGAGTTCAATTCTGGGAAGTCAAAGTAAGAATAATTGAACACATGGGTTGATGGCACTAGCATGCAACCTGCTTGATTGGAGATATAGAGACAAAGGGATTATATTACACAGTAAGAGTTCGTAGGAGGTGACACGTCATTGCGGCGTTAACTTCTTTCTCTATGGGTGCCTTGGCATGTTTATAGACGCTAACATTGGACTTTAGGCAGGCTCCGCCTAATGCCACTGAGAAAGAGGCCTAGAGGGTCACACACTAAGTGTGTCCATGTATCTCAGCTAAATATTAATTTAACAAGTTAAATAAATATTATTCCCGACTGTGGTTTAATAATTATTTAAGGATGCCTGATCGTATTTATTTCGACACTGGTTATTCAAAAGAATATATTGTGGGCGAAATAATATATATATTTATTAGCGAGTAATGCAGTTACATTTATTTAAGAAGTAAATAGCCATTACTCAAGGTCTAATAAATATGGTGGAGGAAATAAATAAAATGAAAAATAAAAATTACATGTCGTGTATATTTATATACTCTCCATGTAGTTTGTTTTTCGGGATTCATGAGAAAATATTTTTTATTTAATTAAATGTAATATGTTAGGCGCATGTCAAGTAATAATGATGGTCAATTGTCATTATTAAGACGTGGGATATTACTAAGAATTAAATGAAATGATTAAATGATTTCGGGCAATTGATTCATTTTATTATTCTATGTATTATGATCCTAATTACATTATTCACATTGAGAGAGCCATTGGTGTGCATAACGGATTTGGAAATACTCTCAAGCCAAGAGAGATTTCCCTTTCCAGCAAGAAATCTTTCAAGTTACGAGAGTGAGATCCTCCACTGGATCAAGAAGGTAGAAGGCGGACATCACAATTGAAGGTTCTTCCGTGCTAGCACCCGGAGATCCCTTCGGTAATGTCCAGAGATATGTGGAGCATGTGTGGATCACCGCTAGAGGAATCATGTACTTGTATTCTACGATGCAACAACAGATCACAAGATCGTGACCGGAGACTCCAATGAAGAAAGAATTCCATAGAGGTAATTCTTATGAATTAATTAAATTAATTATAATCAACATATGATGATCCTATATCATGGGATCCGAGACTCTTATTTTCTTTTTCGTTCTTCGTTCTATTCTGAAGATTCGGCGTTTTAAATCGTGACGGGACTCAGACTGAACTTTATTTAACATTAAAATTAAAGTTGGGAAAACCCTCCAACGTGCTTCCCCTGTGCCCAGAACCTACAAGTGGTATCAAAGGGTTCATATCGTTGATTATAATTATTTAGTTTTTTGTTGGTAATTTACGCATTTAATAATTTAGTTATTTTAATTCAAGTTTAATAGTTCTGGAAATCTAAATATCAAGATCCGTTCCTCCTCCCTCGTTTCTCGTTCACCTCACAGAAATGAAATTTTATTTTAATTTTGATTAAAACAAAATAGAGGAACTCATTCGGAAGAGACAAATGTTTCTGGTCGTACAACACTAGAACACATGGCGTGTATTCATAAGTACACACTGTGTAGTCTAGGTTTAATGCATTGACTGATCCGCCAAATCATGCCATGTATTAGATTCTTTCTAAGAATTTAAGACACCGTGTGTTGACCAGAAACAGGTGGCACACGGTTTCCGGAATACACGCCGTGTGGTCCAATGAACACGGCGTGTAGTCCCTTCAGGTTAGGGTTGGGCCATGTACTCCATACACAGCCTCCCCGGCTGGAAACCATGTAACGCGGAAACTACACGGCGTGTGTCCCACTAGACACGTCGTTTACTCCAAAAATTTCCGAAGTTCATTAACACGCCCTGTCCCCGGGCGTGTACTTCGGATGGACGGTGAAGAAAAGTACACGCCGTGTAGTCAGAACTACACGTCGTGTACTCACCCAAATTACACAGATTTATTAAAATTTATTATTATATTATACAAACCCTTGAGATGTGTACCATGATGAAGGCATAAAGCTGAGGCACAACACGTGATAGGTGTTATATATATATGTGTTTAATTTAACATCTGTGTAATAAATGGGAATTCACCGGGTTGCCTCCATGGTACAAGTTACATACAAGGATAATTTTAAATGAATTTATTTTTTTAGAATTATTATGGATGAGAATCTCACGGAAATTCAGAAAAGGGATTTAAGATAAAAGGATTGATTAATTAAAGATAATTAATTAATTCGAGCGTGATTTATCTTAAACAAGAACGATTAAAGAATTGAATACTAGTTTTATTTTTGCGTAAATATCGTTGCATGTATTGATGATCATGAGCTAGACCGAGACCTTTATATGTGAATGGTTTCTTTTAATTTATTTATTTAAATTAAATTTGTTGGACTGTGAGACATCTCTTCATTAATATGTAGGGGCTGCGCTCCCAATGATTCTTTTATGTAAAATCCCCTTTTACCCCTCACCTGCGTGTGAGATAAATGCATATGTAATGGATGGATCTCACATGCTAGTGGAGGCGGCTCAAGTCAGGGGCCAAGGTGAAACCAATCCAAGGAGATGCAAAGGTGGATAGGTGGAAAGTTGTAAACACGAACCTGAAAGGTTCAAGGTGTTTCTACCCTAGGTCTTAGGTTAATTTATCAACCGCTAGATAAAATAACCAATAGAAAATCTCATGATCATACCATTTATTTTATTTCTGTCAGTTTCATGGTTTATTTGTTGTGGGTGTGTTGTCACGATCACACAATTAATGAATTAAACGAGCACGCAAGATGGAACTAAAATAAAACCGGCTTATACGTAAGTATTATCTTAGACATGGTTAATCACTTAAGTATATCCCACTTAATATTAACAAGCATGTAATCAAAGATAATAAAATGGAAATTTATGTATAAGGATAAAATCCCTCAAAAGAAATATTAAGTCGGTATAGCCTTCCATAATCTTGGTTAGAATCTAACAATAATTCAAAGTGCTTGACCAACCCTCGTTGGGGTGCATTCAATTATCGGGGAATTCTAATTCAAGTTTTTGGGTTGACTTGGCTTGGTTCGCATTAAGGGTCGACTGCCACAGCAGCACTTGGTGTGACCAAGAGGCAAAGGTTGAGGAAATCCAAAATAAAAGGATTTCAGGATTGGGGAGTCCACTTAGCGGATCAAGGAGCTGCGGGTTAATGCAGTTGGAATTTGGAATGCCTACCTAAAACCTTTCAAGTTGCTTGACCAAACCTATTTGGGGTAATGCGAAGGACAATATGGATCCTTGCCACTAGAATATTTAGGCAATAGAATATTGTGTAATCAATGGTGAGGGCTATTGGATTTCGATAAAATAGTGGGAGACTAATAAGTATAAATTTATTTATTTGTCTCAATTTTTGTAATAAAGTACTAAACCTTTTCTCAAATTAATTTGTATAAATGGAAAGAAAATGACCTCAAACATATCATTGCACCCCATATGTGAAAAAGAAAACCTTCTCACCAGCATCAATTTCAAAGAATGGTAGAGTCATTTATGCGTCGTCCTTCGCCACGAAAGGAAATTGTATGTGCTGGAAGATCCTTTTCCAGTTGCGCCTTGGAAAGAGTCTAGTGATGAGGAATTATCTCTCTACATGAAACACATGGATGATGCCACATATTTCCAGTGTTTCATGCTATCGTCCATGTCTAATGAGCTCTTTAAGCAACATGAAAACATGGACGCATATAGCATGATGTCTCACCTTAAAGATCTATACCAAGAGAAGGTGAGACAGGAGAGGTATGAGATCTCCAATGCTTTGTTTACCATGAAACTTAGAGAGTATACACCAACTAGACCTCATGTAGTCAAGCTTATTGGCAACATTGAACACCTGGACATCTTAGGGATCAAATTCCTGGATGAGTTGCGTACAGATCTCATCCTATCATCACTGTCCAAGACCTTATCTAGCTTCATTGTCAACTATAACATGAGCGGCAATGATAAGAGTATGTCGGAGCTTCTGACATTGATTCTCCATGTAGATAAGGACATGGGGCATGACAAACCCATGGTCCTTGTGGTGAAAAAGAAAAGGAAGGACAAGTCAAAGGGGCCAAAGACTTATGAACGGTCTGAAGCCCCCGAGCATTGTCTCTCCAAGAAGGGGAAGATCCAAAGGCAGGGAAAGGAACGGGAGGTGGTGTGTTTTGCATGTGGCAAGAAGGGACACTGGAAGAGGAACTGCACCCAGAAGCGTGGGGACGCTAAATGTGTGTTCGTTATCGAGTGCAATCTTTCTATTTCTACACATTGGGTTTTCGATATAGCTTGTGGGGCTCAAATCTGTATTCAAATGTAGAAACCAAGTAGATTTAGAAAGATCACTGGAGGAGAGGTGGATCTTCGAGCTGCCAATGGTGCAAGGCTGGCTGCGTTGGTTATTGGAAACTATCACCTCTCATTGCAAACTAACATGATTTTAGTTTTACAAAACTGTTATTTTGTGCCTAGTGTTACCAAGAACATAATTTCTGTATCTTGTTTGGATATGGATGGATTTATTTTAGAGTTTAGAAATAAGGGTTCTCTATTTTATAAGAACAACGTATGTTATGGTATGGCACATTTGAACAATGGTTTGTATGTATTAAATTACGAAAACCAAGTCTTGGCAATCGATAATGAAACAAACTCACATGACTCATACATCACACAGTTATGGCATCACCGCCTTGGTCATGTGAACGAGAAGTGCTTGACAAAGCTCTGTGAAGATGGCTATTTAGACTCTACTAAGCTAAAACCAATTGATAGATGTCACGCTTGTTTACAAGGTATAATGACCAAGCCGCCTTTTGGTGGACAAGGTGAAAGGGCCACAAAGCTTCTGGGATTGGTACACACGGATGTCTGTGGACCATTTCCAGTAAAAGCTTGAGGTGGATATTCTTACTTCATTACTTTTACTGATGATTTGAGTAGATATGGCTACGTCTACTTAATGAGGTATAAGTCAGATTCCTTAGAGAAATTTAAGGAATTCAAGAATGAAGTAGAGAATCAGCTTGGTAAGAAGATAAAGAATCTTCAATCGGGTCGAGGTGGAGAATATCTTAACCAAGAGTTCATCGATCTTCTACAGGAGTATGGGGTTCTATCTCAGCTCACTCCTCCTTATACACCACAGTGGAATGGTGTTAGTGAAAAGAGGAACCGCACCTTGTTGGACATGGTTAGGTCGATGGTGAGTCATGAGGATCTTCCATTATCCTTTTGGGGATATTCATTACAAACTGAAACATACACATTAAATCGAGTACCAACTAAGGTGGCAAATGGAATTCCATCCAAGTTATAAAATGGAAGGAAACCCACTTTGTCGCACACACGTGTATGAGGATGCGAGGTGTTTGATAAGGCCTTCTCAGGAAACAAACTAGCACCCTTGGTCACGAAGTGTATCTTTATAGGATATCCCAAGGAAACGAAAGGATATTACCTATATAACCCTCAAGACAAGAAAGTGACTGTCGCCATACAAGCCATCTTTCTTGAGAGGGATCACATCCTCAAGATGGATAGTGGGAGCAAGATTGACTTCGATGAAGTTGATGCTTAAGATACACAAGAGTTGGTACAGGAACAAGTTCCACAGGTCCCCATGGAAGAGGTTCCAGAAACACAAGTACTGTGTAGGAGCACAAGAGATCTAAGGGAACCAGAGATATTTGGATTCCTAGTCACCGAGGATGGTGAATCATTATTTGTTGGACAATGATGAACCTCTATCCTACAAGGAAGTAGTAGAAAGCCCAGAAGCTGCAAGATGGATAGAAGCTATGAATTCGGAGATGGATTCCATGTATCATAACCAAGTTTGGGTTCTGGTCGATGATCCAGTTGATGTAAATCATGTTGGATGTAAATGGGTATTCAAAAGAAAGCTGGACATGGATGGTCAAGTCAGAACCTATAAAGCAAGGCTAGTGGCTAAAGGATTCAAACAACATCAAGGAATTGACTATGATGAAACCTTCTCACCAGTTTACATGTTTAAATCCATAAGAATCATAGTTGACATAGAAGCTTCCCATGACTACGAGATTTGGTAGATTGATGTCAAAACAACATTCATTAACAGGAAACTTCAGGAAGATGTCTATATGACACAACCAGAAGAGTTTGTGACACCAAGTGAAGCCAATCGGGTTTGCAAGTTGCAGAAATCCATTTATGGATTGAATCAAGCACCCAGGTCATGGAAAATTCGATTTGATGAAGCCATAAAGGAATTTGGTTTCATTAAAAACGAATGTGAACCATGTGTTTATAAGAGGTTTAATGGGAATGCGGTCGTTATCATAGTGGTATATGTTGATGACATATTGCTTATTGGAAATGACGTACCAGCCTTACCGTCGGTTAAGGACTGGTTGACCAAGTGTTTCTCCATGAAGGACTTAGGAGAAGCAGCCTACATTCTAGGGATCAAGATCATTCGTGATAGATCCAAGAGGCTGCTTGGAATAAGTCAGGGTACATACATTGACAAAATACTAAAGAGATTTAGTATGGAAAAATCCAAGAGGGGATTGGTTCCAGTGTCACATGGATTACATCTTTCTAAGAAAATGTGTCCCCAGACACAACAGGAGAAAGATAGGATGAGTAAGATCCCATACGCTTCGGCTATAGGATCCATCATGTATTCCATGTTATGTACCAGGCTTGATGTTGCCTATGCACTGAGTGTGGTAGGCAGATATCAATAAGATCTAGGAGAACAACATTGGACTGCTATTAAAAATATCCTTAAGTATCTGAGAAGAACTAATAATATGTTCCTGGTGTATGGAGGAGACGAAGAGCTTTCCATCAGAGGGTATGCTGATGCTGGTTTTCAGACAGATCAGAATGATCTGATGTCGCAATCTGGATATGTTTTCTATCTCAATGGAGGAGCTTTGAGCTGGAAGAGTTCAAAGAAGCCAGTTGTCACCGATTCTACAGTGGAGTCTGAGTATATAGCAGCTTCTGATGCAGCCAAGGAAGCCATCTGGATTCGGAACTTTGTCAAGGAGCTTGATGTGGTGCCTAGCAGAAAAGATCTCATTACATTGTATTGTGATAATACTGCAGCAGTGGCTCTTGCAAAAGAACCAATGTCACATCAACAGACAAAGCACATACTCCGGAAGTATCACCTCTTGACGGATTTCTATCAAAGGGGTGAAGTTGCAGTGAGCAGAGTGTCCACAGAAGAGAACGTGGCAGACCCCGTGACTAAAGGCCTATCTCAGTAGAAGCATGAATATCATGTGAGAGCTAGCGGGTTAAAGGTTGTTAGTAGTTAGCTCTAGTCCAAGTGGGAGTATGTTGGAGTTGGTGTCCTAGAACCAACTACTTTGTACTTTATTCATTAATTAATTCTTTAGCACATCTTGATTGTTCTTGTGTGTGACAATTCATGTGATAATGTCCTATGGACAGCTATTTCATTAATGGGTCATAGCGGATCCCTACTATGATGAGAACCCGGATGTTCCATAAAACTGTTCTTGAATATATGTTCTATGTATGGATTATATTATTTGAGGGACACAAATAATACAGGTCATTAGGGTTGAGGACTCATAAAACTTTGAGGCACCTTCTCATGGTGTGCTCCCTTGGTAATATCTAGGAGGATATTATGAGAACGAGACCCACCAGTAGGAAATCCACATTTCATAGTGTCATTGGAAGTTCCTATCTACGGACATGTGTATTGGTCCTTAGACATTAAGATTATTTTTAATGGGTATTAAAACTCTCGCACTTAGATGTATTGACGAAAACTGTGATGACACACTGTTCGCAGCGAGGTAGGATACGTTGGGTGCGTCACGAGTAATACTGCATTAATAGATAATGTGAGAAAGGATTTGTCCCTTCTGTTCCATAACGGAAGTAGATATATCATTCCCTTTGATGGAATTGATATAGCCTAAATAAATCCATGGACATGGTAAGGTATGGGTGAGTTCAATTTCGGGAAGTCAAAGAAAGAATAATTGAGCACATGGGTTGATGGCACTAGCATGCAACCCGCTTGATTGGATATATCGATACAAAGGGATTATATTACACGGTAAGCATTCGTAGGAGGTGACACACCATTGCGACGTTAACTTATTTCTCTATGGGTGCCTTAGTGTGTTGCTAGACGCTATTTTTGGACTTTAGGCAGGCTCCACCTAATTCCACTGAGAAAGAGACCTAGAGGGTCACACACTAAGTTTGTCCATGTATCTCAGTTAAATATTAATTTAACAAGTTAAATAAATATTATTCCTGGTTGTGGTTTAATAATTATTTAAGGATGACTAATCGCATTTATTTCGACACTGGTTATTCGAGATAATATATTATATGCGAAGTAATATATATATTTATTAGCGAGTAATGCAGTAACATTTATTTAAGAAATAAATATCCATTACTCAAGGTCTAATAAATATGGTGGAGGAAATAAATAAAATGAAAAATAAAAAGTACACGCCGTGTATATTTATATACACGCCATGTAGTTTGAATTTTTGGGATTTGTGAGAAAATATTGTTTATTTAATTAAATGATATTAAATGTAATACGTTAGGCGCATGTCAAGTAATAATGATGGTCAAATGTCATTATGAAGACATGGGGTATTACTATTAATTAAATGAGATGATTAAATGCTTTTGGGAAATTAATTCATTTAATTATTCTATGTATTATGATCCTAATTACATTATTCTCATTGAGAGAGCCATTGGTGTGCACAACGGATTTTTAAATACCATCAATCCAAGAGAGAATCACTAGTGCAGAAAACGTTTTTTACGTCGGTTATTTTTTATTATTTACGTCGGTTTTTAGGCGACGTTAATACGGACGACGTTATAAATAACGTTTTTTACGTCGGTTATTTAAAACCGACGTAATATCCCTAACTTCACGGTGGTTATCACGTCGGTTCATATAATAACCGACGTGATAAATATGCGCGGGGGGCTTTATCACGTCGGTTATTCCCTAAACCGACGTGATAAAACGCCTGGGATATCGTTTATCACGTCGGTTATGTCATAACCGACGTGATAAACCCTTCCCCTGGCCTATTACCACGTCGGTTATTTAGGAAACCGACGTGATAAAAAGGCCTGGGAAACGTTTTAGCACGTCGGTTATTCAATAACCGACGTGGTAAATCGATTCCCAGGCCTTTTATCACGTCGGTTATACTAAGAACCGACGTGATAAAATCCCCCGGGAAAGGTTTATCACGTCGGTTCTAGAAAAAACCGACGTGATAAACCCCTACCGATTTATTTACCACGTCGGTTATAAAATAACCGACGTGAAAGAAATTTTTTTTTTTTAAATAATTGCACTGCTCTCACCAAAAAGCAACCAGAAACCAAACAAAAATAACCATGCCAGCCCTCCCCCAAGCCCCAACTGAACCCCACCCTCATCTATACCCACCTAACAACCTGGCCAGCCCTCCCCCACCACAACCCTTGGACACCCTCCACCCCTTGGACACCCCCCCACCCTCATTTACACCCCCAAGACCCCTAGTGCAGCCTCAAACACCCATTGGACACCCCCCCACACCTTGACAGCCCTCCCAGACCC